>CM031695.1:4020000-4047500 GCA_018466805.1 Hippocampus abdominalis | reverse complement strand
CTTGCACAGTACCCCAAATTTTGAGAAGACACACAATGCTCGGGCTGGATTCACACCGCAGGTCCAAGTGCCCAATTCTATCTTAAAGCCTGAGCTGATAGACAGAATTTACAATACCTAGTAGAGATTTTTATATCCGATACCGCTTGGTTTACATTTTGTGAACACGAGAAAAAGCATGTACACATCAAAGTGGGGAACAATCTTAAATCATACAAATATCAAATGTTACATTCCGTTTTGTCAGCCTGGGCCGTTGGCCTTCTTCGATTGGTTTGCCAATATCCTTATTTCAAGGTCGACAAGGGCTGCTGATTTATGAAAGGCGTGCAACCGCGTGCAGATCAAAAATGCAAACAGATGTGGAAGCCGGATCTCGGCCAACCAGGATTGCGTCTGCCAAATGCATTTTCGCACTTTGTGGGATGCCAATTGATCGATTTTGTACGTGAAATGCGGTTGCTCAAACCTGAGACCAATTGCACTGGCTGAGTTTACGCCCATACATACTTCTTCTGGAATACCGGTACAAACCAGTCCGCAAGGCGGTGCCAGCATAACGCGAGCAAAATGAGAAGCGGAATCCCAGAAACAAAAAGTATTGCAACGTCACGTCTCTTCGGCAATGCGATATTGGAGCTTTGAACGCTCTCAGGCACACGTGTCACAACCGGCGAAAGCCGACCTGCCACATCATTTTATGTGACCTGCCAAGGCAAAGCATGTGCTCCATGATTTTTGCTAAAATACCCCAAATTTCAAATTGCCGTCTTCTTTTTTTCCAATGACATTGAAAAATTGCTCGAATGTCTTGTTACCAACCCTGTTTTAAAATCAATTAAAAAGTTGTACAACATCTTTTAAACTGATTTCTGATTTCTAAACTAGTCTGTTCTGTACATGTGATTATACATTTAGAGGAGTTCACAGTCGTAATGGCCCTCCAAGGGCAATCAAAACTATGCCCGTCACAAAAATGAATATGACACCGCTGCTCTCAGGGAACGACTTTGAGTCAGTCACAAGAAGGAGTCATGCCACGTTCCCATTTTGGTGTCTTTGAGTCATTTTAGTACAATGAACAATTGTTGGCGCTGGCCTTTCGCAGAGCGGTTTTCCATATGCCGTCCCAGTGTTAGACACAAAGCTACGCAGGATGGGCAGATAATTTTTACATCCAGTTGCCACACACTCAAGGCATTTATACGGCCGGTGGCTTTGCCAAAGTTACCGGCGCTATTGATTTACTCTCTGTCGCTCGGTAATATTTTGTTCGCCTCTGCCGCTCACACTTCCAGTTCCATGTCTTCAAACTACATTTTGAACTTACAAGCCTCTCCCAAATGTTGTGTGACGAAAACCATGGAACATACCGCAGCTACCAAAAGTGCAGCAACATGTCACGCAATCTGTTAGGGTGCATGAACACCCAATTTAGTTGCCACTGCTTGGGCCTTAGCAAAGTTAAAATGTTAGCAGTGCTATGCTTTGAACGTTGGCTTGATTTCAGGTTTGGTCAGGGTTAGAAAAATGACACATTCCAATCCAAATATGTTTGGGTTAAGCATTTGGGATTGAGGCTCAGAAGCTGATATCTTCCAAAAAGAATGAGGCATTAGGGTTGGTTCAAAGGGTTGGGCTTGGGGTTAATTTGCGATTCGGGTTTCGGGTTAGAGTTGGGCAAAATCAAACATCCGTATCATAGGAACTGCGTCTCTGGATCCATGCGGTGTCAATCCAGCCTGAAGTAAACGACTGCTGCCGCATTCCATTTTGACTAACCTCAACCCACGATTACTACTGCTGCTTTCAATCTTACCCCAAGTGACCAATCACGCTATCTGTCTTGTTTTTGTTGTGATGATTGGATGTTGTGAAAAAAGAAACAGTAAAGGATTCAATGTGCATTGGTATGTGGTTCTGTTGTATTGGTGTGTTTTATTTTGTGTTTATTTTATGTTATTTTTTGACGCTGTCGCTTCTTCCGCTGACTGCTGTCTCGTATGCGTCCGCACCCCCCCGCAGGAGAAGACCAGCGCCCTCAGCCTGAGCAACGTGGCTGGGGTCTTCTACATTCTGGTCGGAGGGCTCGGCTTGGCCATGCTGGTGGCCTTGATCGAGTTCTGTTACAAGTCCCGAGCCGAGGCCAAACGAATGAAGGTGGCAAAGAATGCACAGACTATTAACCCAACTTCCTCGCAGAATTCACAGAATTTTGCAACTTATAAGGAAGGTTACAACGTATATGGGATCGAAAGTGTAAAAATTTAGGGGGTAGGGACACGAGGTTTTCATAAATTCCCCCAAACTTGCACGCTTTTTTTCGGCTCCATCCTCCGTTCCATCCTTCAGTGTTAGTGAATGAAGAGGTTGGCCAAAGGATCGTATGTAGTGGTGACTTATGATTTCCTGAGAGAAAGACATACCAGCCACACGCACACTCTTTTGTTAAAGCATAATGATCGTGTTTGGAACAAGGAGTGTCAGCGCCATGCTGGAAAGGGGAAAAAGAAAGACTCTCAAACATGGATTTTGTTTGCCAAAATTCTTTTTGGGGGGGGGATGGGGGGATCAAATTAGTTAGAAAAAAGTTTTCACTCAATGGTAAAAAAAAGGTTTAATGGTTCGAGTGAAATCTCGACGAAAAGCATAGTGTGATGCTAATGTTGAGTATGTAGCAGTGATTTTATCCAAAAAAGTGGTCAGATATTGCAAAACGATTTTACTGGGCAAAAGGTAGAATTTGATCTACTTTATGAATTCAGATCATGACCAAATATCACACAGGAGGTGAAGAATGGTGTTACAGTTGGAGTGACTCATCACTGGAGTGAGTGTTGCATCTTAAATAAATGCATCGTAACGTTAGATTGCATCATAATTAGAGTAAATCTTATGGTACTTCAATGAAAATGCATTGAATGTGATGAGAATTGCAGTGAATCGACTCATTACTCGTAATTCAGGTGGAGCTTAAACGTACTCTCATTGTAATTGGAGCGAAACACATCGTATTCAGTGAATATAGCTGGCGAGAAACCGTCGCAACTAGATTGAGCCGTAGCGTCCTCACTTTGTAATCGGAGTATGGAATCCTAAACGTAGCTGCTGGGAATCATATTGCAATTGAAGTGAATCGTACCAAAACTGGAGAAAATCGTATCGTAGCTGGAGGAAGTCGTTTTGCAATTGATTTGTGTCAGAGTTGAAACTCATCCTATTGTGGTAAGAGTGAACAATCATGTTGTCATTGGAGTGAGGCGCGAATTGCATTGTGGATTAATGAATCGTATTGCAAAGGATTAATGTTATAAGAATCGGTGTGAATCGTCGTAATTCAAGTGAACCCTACTATCATGAAAGTGAATAATATGTAACTATTTTTTATGAATCCTGCAGTAATTGAAGGAAATGGCATCATAATGTAATCATATTGTGATTGCAGTAAATCATGTTGTAATTGGAGGCAGCTGTATCATGTTCAATTCATGTCCTACGTCATTTCATAATTGGAGTGAAACGTTTTCGAAGTGAATTGTGACCTACATTGTCATTGGAATGGGTCGTTTTGTCATCCAAGTCAATTGCACCGCATCTTAATTGGAGTGAATCGTAATGTATTGTATAATTGGACGACAACAAAGTGGAGTGAATCGTATTTCATCCTAGTAGGAGTAAATTGTATTCATCTGAACTGCAATGAATCGAAATTGGAGTGAATTGTATTGGAATTGGATCATATCAAATCTTTACAGTTCATCTTACTCCATGATAGTTTAAGGGAATTGTATTGTGTCGTAACTGGAGCGAATCGCATGATAATTGTAGTGAAAGTGAATCACATCGGAATTGGAGTTGCTCGTATTGTATCGTGAATTATATTGTCATAGTTGGATTTGATAGGTTCATAAAGTCGTGAATCGCTGAGAGATACGTTGCATGGGAGCTACAGTAGTTAGGTGGCTGACAGGCCAGCTAGGTAGGTAGGTAGCTAGCTAGCTAGCCAGCTAAGTAGTCAGCTACGTAGCTAGCTAGGTAGCTACACGGATACAATAACAATCAAAGAAAGCACCAAAAGCAGAACATGAGATATCTTTTTTTTAATGCTAGATGTTAAAATTGTTCAAATGCCAAACAACCACTGTCGGGTTTTTTTGTCCTTTGAGCTGATGGCGCTGACTCTGCTTCATACGTTGTCTGTCCATTTAAGTTCCCTTCAGACCATGCTCATGTATGACTGTTGATGGCCACGCGTGTCAACGCCTCTCTCCTAGTAGAAAACACATTGTCATGCTAAATTAATGCTTGCCACCATACCATACGCGCATCCTCATTGTCGCGTCGTGTCGCCGCCACCCACGCGCACCCTTTAGTTCTCATCTCCATACATATTTATCCATATATAAATATTAATCTTTCACGCTTGCGCACTTGGGGAAAGACTTGCCTAACTTCCTCGTTTGTGGGAACGTCCCTTCCCCCACCCCCCGGCCCTTCCTTTCTTCCCTCCACCCTGCAGATGACATTTGGAGACGCCATGAGGAATAAGGCGAGACTTTCGGTCACCGGGAGCACTGGGGAGAATGGTCGGGTGATGACTCCGGAGTTCCCGAAGGCCGTCCACGCCGTCCCGTACGTCAGGCCCGACATGGGCCTCAACGTCAGCCTGACAGACCTGTCCTGATCCCAGACCAACTTCCGAGTGCCTTACCATGGTTTCAAAAAGTAAAGAAAAAAAAGAGCGCTTTTTTTTTTCTTCCCAAATCCCGTCCCCCCCCCCCACCCTCCTCCAACGCTCCCTACTCTTGCTCGCTGTTCTGGCACTTTTTTTTCTTGAATGGGAACGTTGGAGATCACAAAGACTTGGTCCCCCGGTCAATATTTTCAACAAAAAAAAAAGGGCAACCCTGGAATATCTTGGATTTTTTTCCCCTTTTTTTAAATGTGTGGAAGCGAGGGGTTGATTGACAGCAGCTTTTCCCCAAGTCATGAACTGTGCGTATGTGCCAGCGTGTGTGTTAATCGGTCGCCACCGCAACATCCCAAACAGGAAGCACATCCGCGTTCTAAAAATGTGAAAAAGTCCTTTGAAGTTTTTCTTAAGAAAAGCCCAAGAAACTAGAAACAAAGAAACTATTTTTATGTATTTTCACAAAATAGCTTTTCAAGATACTCGTCGGCGCGCGTGGAGAAGAAAGGAAAAAATAAGAGAGCAGCGACAGATATCATGTAATTAAAAACCTGTATATTTTATTCGTTAACATATGGTGTTGATACGAACTATATGTCAATGCTTGACACTTTTGGAATCTACGTTTTCGCGCTTGTTTTTCAACTTCTGTGATTTTTTCCCCCCCCCCACTGCCCTCCGTTTGTGTTTCCTTTTTTTTTTCCTGCCGAAGACCAGGGTTGTTTGTTGCACTTTCAGGAGGAAGTGAACCTGTTTACACGCCATGAATGCAAAATATATATATTAGAAAAACAATGGAAAAGGGGCGTTCAGAGGCATCGATACCCACCATGCGGAAAAATGCCAAATAAGTGACGGGTGCCAAATCTTAGTGCCAGTAGATGATGAATATAGAGTCTTAATATAATCAATCACTGTCATTTCAGTGAATGTAAATGACTTTTTTTTTGTTTTTGTAAACTATAGTTGTACAGTCGGTGGTGATGACACTGCTAATAACGATTAAAAAAAATAGCCTTTTTTTCGGGGGTTGTTTTTGTTGTTTCCCATGTATTTTCGCATCCACCTGACGAAGACGTAGCAGCGGTTTCTGCATGTCGTTTGCCGTTGTTGTGACGAGACGGGGGTTGTTTATTTTTCTGTTTTCATTTCCGGCAAACCCCCCCCCCCCAAAAAAAACAGACACACACAAAAGCGTTTACATTTTAACGTAGAAGTCGTGACGGTGTTTGAAAATTTCAGAAAAAACAAATACATAATACACACATGCATATATTTTGTATAAAAAAGGTGACATTTAAAAAAGCCTAGCCCCATTTCGATAATAGTGTCAAAACTACTTTAATGAACGGACATCAGAATTGTTTTGTTTGTTTGTTTGTTTGTTTTAAAGACAAGCACTTCTAAACTCATAAGACTCACTTTATCTCTTTTATGAGCTGTAAAGAAGCCCCCGTGTAAGATACATTTGGGGCAACTATCTGTATTATTCTTATCATAATTATGATTACTATGGCTGTGGTTTTCGTTTTCTGACAATAGGTAACACGCATATACTTGTAGTCGCTTCTAAGTTCCATATGGCGTAAATTCAGGCTATTCTCACTGACATTTTGTATTATGGAATGTGTGCTAACTTGTTTATTTTTGGGACTCTTTCTTAAATAAATTTGAGAAAATGGATGATCTCGCCCGCTGTCGTTTGTGATGCAACAAAGTCAAATCAAAAAGTGGTTTGGAGTTGAAGAAGACTTCTGGGGAAACGGTGCCTCCATCTTCACACAAGCCATTTTGAAATGGTGCTGGGGTGAGACTTGGGCCCACAATGCAACACCTACAAAGCTTCAAGGTTTTTTCGCAAGTTAGACTTCAAATGTTATCCTACTCCCCCAAAGTTGTGTGAACCGTCTGCAAAAGAACACGGTCTTGTGTGATGATGATGAAGAAATCTCTTCCAGCCTTCCTCAGGCCTTTTGCAAATTCAACCAACTCAAATGAGACACATTGGACTTTCATCTTGTGAGACTTCCTGGTAAATTGTGGAAGACTTCCGAAAATCTTCTGCGGATTCTGCTAAATTAACGCAATAATCCCTCAGGTCATACGAGGATTCGGTGAACTGTCAAATCCCACTTCTGTAAAATCATGTGTGAATTCCTTCAATGTGGGGTGTCCAAACTACGGCCCCGAGGCCTTTTGCATTCTGCCACATCAATTGTTCAGCGGCCCGTGACGTGGCAAAAAAGTGGATACTAAAATCCACATTAGACATGCGGGGCAAGGTTCGTTGAAAAAGAAGGTGAAGGTGAGCAGAGTCAGAAGGAAGGGTGTCGTTACGATTAATATATTTATTTATATACTATCGAACATTTCTCTATATGCGAAGATACAAATAAACCACTTAGGATAAAAAGAAGAACACAATTCATCTTCAAAATACAATTGAAAGGCAAAAAAAAAATGGTTCTTCCACTTGGTGCTGTTACGGCTGATTTATGAAGACATGGCATTGTCACGTAGGAGTTTGTTCTTTTTCAAGTTCCGAATGCAGAGATGGGATTCGGCTGTTTTCATTACAACGGCTGTTGTTTGGTCACCCCTGCCGTATTTAACAAGTCACACGGAAGCTACAAGGGAATAACACATGATGACACATGATTTCCTCAACTCTTGCAAGACTAAGGGTCCTATTTTGATAGACTGTCGCCTGTGTCCTTGACGTAAAAACAGACGGAACTTCATTTTTGTATCGGCGCAAGTCCTGTCTACCATCAGGTGCGTGTTTGGGGCCTCTCTGCCCCCCCCCCCCCCCGAGTCATCAATTCCACCAACTAAGACAAAGACAAAATCTCAAAGTCTTGTGCTAGTTCCTAAATTATGCGAGACATTTTCAAATCTTGCAAGAAGATTCCTCCAATTTGTCACAGTTCCGCTAAATCATGCCTGACTTCCTTGTTCGAGTTATGCTGGGCTTTTCTTCTTTCGGTTGTGTCAAAGCCAAAGCACAATTAACATTCCTGATTTGGCGCCTGATTTCGAAGATAGAACCTTAGCAGTGTGCTGGCGTTTTGTCGTGGAAATGACTTATTGATGTTAGCTCCCCCAGGAGAGACACCATCATCGTCATTCCACCAGTCAGCGGCGGGCACTTTGATGTAATCAAGAGTCCTTATGGGCTGTTTGCTCGGCCGGGGATGATTAAACCAAATTAATCGCCGCTCCCGCATGAGCACTCAACTCCAGCAGGACTGCGACGCTGCGGAGTCTGATGAGGTCCAATCCAAGAGCTGTGCGGCAGGCTCCTTTTCCACTGCCTCTCAAAGTCCTTTCCCCGGCTTGTCTAGTCTAGTTTTATGATTTGTTGCAGAGTGTTCCACGCGTTTGGGGCGGAAAATGGAAAAGATCTCCGCAAAGTAAAGCTGACTTTGGGAACAAAATAAAACTGCTGGATCACAGTGCGTGTGGCGGTATGCATGATGAACAAGGGAGGAGGTGGAGAGTGTCAGAGTGTCATCTTAGGTACTTCAAACACAAAATGGGAGGACACACTCTATCCTTCCATCCATCCCTCCATTCTCAACATCGTTATCCTGGAGAGGGCCGCGGGGAATTGCTGGAGCTTATCCCAGCTGAGTTTGGGTAGAAGGCGGACTACACACCCCGAACTGGTCGCCAGTCAGTCCGCAGGGCACGTAGAGACAAATGACCATTCACACACACACACACACACACACACACACACACACACACACACACACGTCGTTACTGAGTGGTAACCAATTCAGCGACTAGAGGGCAAACTCGACTTGTCAATTTTCCGTCAGAGCAACGACGGCAAGGGTGTAAAGTTGAAGATGTATAAAAGAAGTCACACAGCTGATATCCTTTGGATTTGATGACTCCCCGATACGTCTTGAAACGTAACGGACGATTTTGCTTGATGACAGCGTGTTTGGCTCCTTTGGTCAGGAAATTCAAATTGTAACCACGGTTGGCGGCTGCTGGGAAACGGTTATCCCAAAGTCAGCGTCGTCATGGCAACAGCTGCTTCCACATAAAGAAAAGGATGGATGAAAGGGGAAAACGGGGGATGGTGTTGCTCTTCCATGCATAGATTTGAAAGGCGCCCACGAGAACAAAACATCGGCGGGTAGATTATGCAATTCGGCGGGAACGAGTTCCCGTCGCCATGACAACAGGGCACGGAGAGATTTCATTGTGTTGTCTTTTGCCCACGGACAGATGCTCGTGCCGGCGCTGGCATTTCTTCCAGAAATGTCACGGATGCATTTAATAACGGTGATAATCATAATGATAATCATCATAAGCAGCAGCTTCCGCACTGGAGATGGCGCACATAAATGTTGCTAAGTGAAACTGACTTTGTGGAACTGAGCGCTTGGTTTCCTGGTTGATGCAAAGTGATCAAACTTTGCTACCTTGCTCAGCCGACACACAATGCCAAAAGCCGAAATCTCTCACAATTTGCAAATCTCAAATCTCGTCAATTTCTCAAGTTAAGTTGGTTTACATTTGCGTGTAATTGTATCAAAATCTCTCAGATGAGATGGAATGGATCACAATATGCCCAAAATGGCCGCTTCAAACCAAAATGGTCGACTTCCTGTCATAGTTCTGTTTAAGACCAACAGGTGGCACTGTGGGGCTCCACCTGTAGCGGCAAACCTGTTGGTCATTACGTCATTAGTTGTATAAAAGGACTCCCGGCCCGACCACTCATTGTCGGCTCATTGTTTGTTTGTTGCTGTCATGTTATTTCCTGTCTTGTTTTTGGTCATGTTTCTGTTATTGATGTCATGGTTTTGGTTTGTTTAGGATTTTACCAAAACAACTCGTCAAGTACACCCTGCTCCTCCCGCTTGCCGGCTTTTTGGGGACCACCACCTCCACACACCGTGACACTTCCTGTGTCTTTTTGGACACGGTTTCTTGAAAACTTTTTGTGGGTGCTCTATTCATGATAGTCGTGTCTACCATATTTCATCCTGACATGCAAATCTGGCTTTAAGGGCAATTTTTTTTTTTTTTTCAAGATGTTGCTAAAATGACTGTTACAAAGTAAAATGGCTTCGGCATGCCCATCATGCCCATCAAACTTCACACCTTGGCACTGCTGTGCCCTAATAAGTACGTCTTGACGTCTGCCACCTTAATGATGTTATTTTCAAATTAGCAAGCGACAAATGATGCAACAGATGTTTGTGGGCGGGTTCAGTTTAGTTGCCATCTGTGCAGCAAAAAATAAAAAAAAACGTGAAAGGAAAACATCCATGTATCATAATCCCGTCTTTCCAAAAGGAATCAAATGAAAGCTTGATGGTGCACATGAGGGACGTGAGGCGTTAACTGGAGGAAAGGGGAGCGGGCTCCCCGTCCAGGTGCCATCTGTCTTCGCCAATCTCGCTGCCAAACATGGCAGCCACATCCAGGGATGTTTTCATCTCCAAAGATGGATCCTCTGCATTCAAATTCCATTATTCACCTCGCTCTCATTTATGTCAGCTCGCGCGTGTTGTCAAGGACTCAAGGACCCATGTAGCTGAACAGAAAAGCTACAATCTTCCTACTTTTGCTGATCATTTCACAGAGTCACTAATTTTTTTTTTTCACCAATTGATTTGACATTGTGTCTCAAGGACCCATGTCCAAAACTGAACAGGAAATCCTCCATTTTGGTTTGAAGAAGCTACTTTGGGCAAATTCCAGTGTTCGTACTTTGACCTGAAATCCTAACCCTTGTAACCCTAAAGGAGCCCCAACCTGTAGTACGTATCCCACAAAGAAACATTGTAACAATCTTAAGATGAAACACACACACTTGGAAGTCTTGAGTGTTCCCACTGACTGTTCCCTCACTTCCTGTTCCCCAATTGAACTTCCTGGGTGTCAGTCATTTTGAAAGCGGCACATCAGCATGCAGCTTATTACCTAACACACCTTAGCAGCGGCGTCCCAGCATGCTCCGCAGCTTCAGCGGGCAAAGCACACCGCTCATTATTTATTGATCGGGGACATTCTCATGCGGCGCGCTCAGGCTTTGATGTTGATGACGACGTGCAGTGCCCACGCGCACCCTAAAGTCGTTCCTTTTTCTCACGCGTATTCTGTTAAGATGTCAAGCAGCCTGTTCATGGTGTGTGTGCAGTATACATGCTCATTTGACTTGAAATTCATCACTTTAACCAAAACAAATATTTCATTGATATCGTGAGTTGTCTGTTTATTACAAGATGAATAAATTATATATATATATATATATATATTTGTTTGTTTTAAAGATGAGTAGTGGACTCATCTTAAAAAATATATGATTTATTGATTTATTGATTTTTTGCATTTGCATTTGTTTAACTTGTAATGTTACCAAAATAAAAATTAAAAATGTGGTCAAAATTTGACAACAATTTGAAGACAAGGAAAAAAACAAAATCAATGGAATTAAGTCAAATTTGGGCAAGAAAAAAGTCATATTGTTGCAATTTTTATGAGAAACATGATGATGTAATGTTAGGAAAAAATAAACTTGTTTCAAGTCAAGTCTTACTTCATCAAAAGAAGTCATGATGCAAATAATAATAATAATAATAATAATAATACATTTTATTTATATGCGCCTTTCAAGACACCCAAGGACACTTTACAATCAGGAACAAGAACAATAAAACACAATGCGGGTTGAGCATCGGCAGCCAAACGCGCCAGCGTTCACTCAACTCGGAAGTCAGAAAGAAACCACAAGGTAGGGAGAGGGGGAGAAAAAAAACCACGCTCGAACAATCCTCATCTGAGGATAATTTGAGTCCAGGAAAAAAAAACTCGGCACGTAACAAGCGTATGACAATTACAACAAGTCACAAGACATGAACAATGAAGATAGTTACATTATGAGAATCAAACACTGAATACTGTACCAGACGTTTTGTTTAAGTATGGATAGGTATATGGAATAGATGGATGGCGAGATGGATAAATATAAATTAGTGTGTGTGTGTGTGTGTGTGTGTGTGTGTGTGTGTGTGTGTGTGTGGTAGGGGAGTGGGGCGGAAGTCCAGTGGTCGGCCTCACAGTGCGGGTTCAATTCCAGCTCCGACCTCCCTGTGTGGAGTTTGCATGTTCGCCCCGTGCTTGCGTGGGTTTTCTCTGGGTATTCCGGTTTCCGCCCACATTCCCAAAAAAATAACATGCATGGCAGGTTAGTGGAACACTCTAAATTGTCCCTTGTTGTGAATGTGAGCGTGGATGGTTGTTCGTCTGTGTGTGCCCTGCGATTGGCTGGCAACCGGTTCAGGGTGTACCCCGCCTACTGCCCGAAGACAGCTGGGAAAGGCTCCAGCCCCGCCCCGCGCGACCCTTGTGAGGATAAGTGGATTGGAAAATGGATGGATGGCGAGATGGACAATATTTATGTGTGCGTGTGTGTGTGTGTGTGTGTGTGTGTGTGTTTGCTATGGCATATATGTCTCATTAGGCCCAAGTGCGATTGTGTATGGAGGTTTTTGAAGCTGCAAAATGTGAAGCTCCGCCCACTTCCCCCGTGCCAACGGAACGCCTCCCTATAAAATTTACTCTGGCGCAGAAACTGTCATCCCTGTGAATTGGTCATCCGAGAATCGCCCCCTGCTCGCACCAAACATCGTGCACAAAACAACTTCCTGCACAGTGCGCACCTCTGTTGATCTGCCGGAATAAACGAATTGGAACTGACAAGGAAGTTGTTTTCATTTGAAAGGTTGAGAGGCAAGAAAAAGGTGTAAGAAAGTCGCTTCGAGTCGACGACGCTTTCAAAGCACCAATTGATCAATTATTCAGTGGCGAGCGGCTACGTGGCTGAAATGAGCCGGGAAACAGATGAATTCCTCTCTTTCGCTGGCTCTGGTGACGTTTTTGCAGCGTTTTCAATCGAATCAAATAAACAGGCAAATAAAATCAGACAATAAATCATGACATGAAAGAATACATACAGAAATAAATGAACAAATGCATAAATAAATAAAAATACATCACATATTAAAAACATTTATATTAAATTGCCCGTTGTACATTTGTTTTCATTTTTTGATATTTCTTTGGCGGGTCTTTGGGTATGAAAAATGAGACTCACAAAACAGATCCTAAAATACATTTAAAAAGAGATTCATTTGTCTTGAAACAAATTTGTCAGATACTTTACCAAATGCAGGAATAGTTTTTCAATGGTTTGTTGTTTGTTTTTGTGTCAAATAAATGGAGTCAAGAGAAATAAAAGCATTCTAAACATAGTGCAGCAGTTATGAAATGAAAGAAGTCGTTTATACGGCTTATAGTATTTAATAGGTTCGTGAATATTTTCAAATACAAACCGTGTACAACAAGATGACAAACATTTGGATTTTGTCGAGCAACAATTCTTTGCCAATAAACCACTCTCTGCAACTCTTGCTTTTGCCGTCGTCACGCCAAGTTGCGTGCCGGCAAATTACTTTCAATTAAAAAGCCTCTTTGTTTACTACGTGATGGATGGCTTTGGAGAATGATATTAATATTGCAAAGTTCATGGTTAAAACTAAAAATATCCATTGTGGTCGCGCTGTGTGTTAATAATTTAGCTCTTTACAAAGGGAAATATTGAAATATTTACTGGCTCACAGGCTGACATGCTCCTAATGTTTCCTGTTTGCTTGCCGTCAGGTCAGTCAGAATGAGAGTGGCTAACTCCGTTATCATTTCATAGAGATTTAGAATATACAGTATTATTACAAAACGATTATTTCTTCCTGATACTTGAGTATACGGAAAAGGGTTCCGATTGTGGCATTTGCCCAAAAATGATCATGACGACGAGGTATAACGTAGGGCTCGACCAATATGGATCGGATTTATTTTACGGTATTTTTTTTTCAAGAAAATGCCGGGGAAAGCCGACTGGAACATCAGAGTTTTATTTGGGGTTAATTAGAGGTGACAGGAGTGCGCTGACTTCCATGGGATTAATTCATTCGCACCACTGCCACATCCCAAGTTATAAGCAGCCGCAGAGGACCACTTCTCCTGGTTATGTAACATATACATCTCATTCATGGTGGAAACATTTTAGAATGCTTCATTCTGTTCTCATTAATTGATGTCACAGAAGGCTAGCATTTGAGAGGTGTGTCGGGTTTTTATATCCATTGTGCGCAGAGCTTGCGGAGTACGCGTCCTTTTAAATATCACCACAAGGATACATTTGTCATCCTACGGCATTGACTATTGTCATGAGGAGTCATCATATCGTCGCAAGATGCGTATCTTCCCGCCCTCGAGGCTGCCGACATGCTCAGAAACAATCCCAGACAGAAAAAAAAAAAGAACGACAGAAACAATGACTTTTTTACTCTTTGTAAATGTGAACAATTATTCATTTCAAATGTCCCAGTTGAGCTGCTCATAAAAAAGGCATGAGAGCCAACACCGCCCCGCCAAGAGAGGCCACAATATGGAACTGAATCACTCTGATTTGCAGACGGACGGCAGATTAAAAATAAATTGTGTTGTGAAATATTTAGAGCGTTAGGAGGAAGGGTGGGGGGCGTTACTAATGGGGATTCGGTCCCTCTGCTCTCAGTGAGGTGACTTTTTCCATGGAATGCATTTCCCCCCTGGATAATTAAAAACCAAGCCAAGATAATACGAGAAAAATTGATCTAAAAATATAAAGTGTAAAAAAATGTAACTTGATCAAATGTGTAAAAAAAAGGCCAAAAAGAGTAACATGAAAGAAAAAATAGACATTTAAAAGATAACCAATTTGAATAAGAAAATTGGTTTTGATTTAATAGTGAGTGCATCAAATTAAAAAAATCTAATTGTTCCATGTCAAAATGTAGCATCTTCCAATCAAAGTGCGCTCCGTGTTTCGCAATATGGATCAGATCGACTTTTAATCAAGAAATGCATGCACAACCCGAATATATAAAGATAGATAGGTGGATGGATGGATTCCAGATTGATATATACGCTGTGAGGGCAAACAGTACCAACAATGTGGCCCACAACAAAGATGAGTTTGACACACCTGACATAGAAAAATAACTTCTACAGTGTTAAATGTATGTTATTTTTCAAAAATGTTCATTTCAATTTCAAGTCTCAATATTCATTTTCAATGTGATGAACTGCAATGCTACACATTTAATTATGATTTGTACCATAAAGTTGATTTTATTCGATGTTTTTAACCATCGAGATGGGCTGGCTCATCAAATAAAAACATCCAATATGGCTCTGGAGAAAAAAAACGTTTGCCCAGCCATTTGGGTGTCTCGTGCAGCAACGTTTTAGTGAGGTATGTGACTTCTACTGTATTCACATCCAAGTCAGCAAAAGTGCCGGGTTGCCTCCTGAGGCATTCAATTGTGAACCAACAGGGTGCGGATCAGAGCTAATCAGGCGTTCAAAACGGTCTCATATGCAAACAGCGTGTAATGACCCCAGCCAGGTGTTTGCTTTTACTCTGCTCATATTTGTTTGAGAGGAACGCACATTGCCATTTGCCCTCAATATCCGCACATCCTGCTGACGGCCAGGCTGGGAGGACCATGGATGGTGGATAAGCAGAGACATCCATCCATCCATTTTCCGTACCGCTTGATCCTCACTAGGGTCGCGGGGGGTGCCGGAGCCTATCCCAGCTGTCTTCGGGCAGTAGGCGGGGGACACCCTGAATTGGTTGCCAGCCAATCGCAGGGCACACAGAGACGAACAACCATCCACGCTCACACTCATACCTAGGGACAATTTAGAGTGCACAATCAGCCTGCCATGCATGTTTTTGGAACGTGGGAGGAAACCGGAGAACCCGGAGAAAACCCACGCAGGCCCGGGGAGAACATGCAAACTCCACACAGGGAGGCCGGAGCTGGATTTGAACCTGGTACCTCAGCACTGTGAAGCCGACGTGCTAACCACTGGACTACCGGGCCGCCTAAGCAGAGACAGCTTTTGTTAAATACTTGACATGAACAAAGTCATCTTCAAACTAATAAAACTGCGAGGAGGAGACTCCATTAAGGACATTCCAAAATTCCATTTGTGGGTGTTGATATGGACCAGTATTAGCTATCTCCTGGGGCCGGAGCTGCCTACCACGTTGTGACGTCTTTGGTCTGGAGTCGTTTATTAGAGCGGAGGCCTTCAGCTGTGGATCCCCTAAATGATCAAAATGTATACTGTACTTAAAATCACTTTATATATATATGTGTGTGTGTGTGTGTGTGTGTGTGTGTGTGTGTGTGTGTATCTATATATGTATCTATATATAGATAGATATGTATCTATTTATATCTATTTAACCCTGGAGAACCCAAGACCCCTTTTCTTCTTTGGAAAATGATGAATTATACATTAAATGACTGCTATATGTTCACTGAACACCAAAATATGTATTTTTTTTAATATTCAATGCTTTAATCCTAATTTAGGATTAGGGCCAAATTTGACCCTTTGGTATTTAAGGGTAGCAGAATTTATAGGGGCCAAATTTGACCGTGGGTTCTCCAGGGCTATATAGATAGATAGATAGATGGATAGATAGATAGATAGATAGATAGATAGATAGATAGATAGATAGATAGATAGATAGATAGATAGATAGATATAGACACACACACACACACACACACACACACACACACACACACACTCACGAGAGTCATTCAATAAATAAAGTGAATTTTGAATTTTTCGGTAGAAGGACTTCTAAGACGGATCGAAGCTTACTTTTTTAATAAATATTTTCAACATAGTCTCCCAGCACCGTCACACACTTTTCCCATCTGTGCACAAGCTTCCATAAAGAAATCCTTGGACTGATGTCTCAGCCAGGTGGGGAAATGAAGCTTCAAATTTGCTTCATGAACCAATTGTATTTTTGGCTCCTCTAAATTGCACTGTTGGTTTAAATAAAGGGCTTTAATAATTGGCAAGTCAGTGGGCTTTTAGCTCATTAGTGAACAGAGGAGTAAAAAAAACACAACTGGTTCATGAAGCAAATTTGAAGCTTGATTTTCTCATCACGAGTCTCAGTCCTCCTTTAGTGGAAAGCAGCAGCGAAGTAAAACAAGGACCGCTTGTTATTCAGCAGAGAATGGCTTTGTTACAGCATGCAATCAATAGGCAGTAGTCATCACGTATAACTCAAAATTTAAAAAGTAAAATAAAACAGCAAAAAGGTGAATTAAGGCCTTTCCTATTGTTAGTGTACTTGATTAACATACTCATATTTGGTGGGGAATACAGCCGCTATAAAAAGTCTTACACACCACGGTTCAAATGCCAGTTTTTTTTTAATCCCAAATAAAGTTCAGCTATTCCATTTTTGTTTTTTGCTTTCTAGCAAAAGCCTGAGGATTTTGTGCTTACAATAACTGCTATTTCAAAGAACTGTAGTCATAATTCCTTCCATTTTGACAAAGCCCACTTGCCCTCGTTCCAGCTCAAGAAAACAAGGGTGTGTAGACTTTCGCTATCCATTCTATGGTGTAGATTTACTTTGATTGAGACATTTCTTCCTCTGGAGTTGATGTTTAGGCCTTAAACCGCTTCAAGTTGCAGATTTACATACATTAATTGATATGTACAGCATCTCCAGGGATGCATAAAGCTCTTTGCATCTCTCTCATACACGAATATCAGAATAAATAATGTAGTCAGCTAAAATCTCCCTTCAAAGGAACTGAGAGAATACTGACATATTGAGCATTAGACGCCACGTTTTGGTGCATAATGTTCGTCTGGTACTCAGGGTGACAACTGAAGGATGATCAAAACATTTTCGACAAGGTCCAATCTGCCAGTGACTTAAACCCCAAATATTTTTTTTAGAAAAAGATCTTTTTATATTTCCAACAAGAGATATTTTCCTGAAACATAGTCCTTTTTTGTAGTCCTTTTTTATATAGGATAAAGTCATCTTTTCTAAAATTAAAGGTGTGATATCCTGAGAAAGTTTTTTTTTAAAATATACTTGTTAAAATGTAACTTCATTCACTCCAATTACTTTCAATTTTCACAGCTTAGTGTAGTGTTGTAGCCATGACCACACCAACTGAGACCAATACACTATCGAGACTAGAGAGTATCGAGACCAAGACAAGACCAAGACTATATTATTTTCTCCATATACAGCACTTTGTATACAGCGCTGCTTGTTTTAAAGTGCACTATAAAAACAGTTGAGTTGAGTTACATTTTTTTTAAGTGTGGCGGATGAACCAAATGACCAGTATGTTTTTTTCATTACATTTGCTAAAAAAACAACAACAACAAAACAAGGGCAACAAACAAGTATGTGCTGAGTGCACAAGCATCCCATTTGCTAATTTAATTCTACAAATATATTGCTAATGCTTTATTTTATTTTGCACTTATTTGAACTGTGTACAGTTCTTTTCTGAAACATTTATTTTGTGCAATGAAACACTTTATGCGCCCCCAATTTTGCTGCTGTAGACTGCAAATTTCCCCAGTGTGGGACAAATAAAGGTTATCTTATTTTAGATGTCAGAGAAAGACCTCATGCATCATTACAAAGTCCATATATATTTAATTTTTCAAAAAGTTTGAGAACACCTTGTTTTAACTATTCATTGACGTAATTCAAAACACAGTCACACACACACAACTGAAACGCCCCCATCGACATATCAGCTCATATTATCACACACGGGCAACTGAAGTAGCGCAAGTTTGTCAGGGACAGAGAGAAATTCAGTATTACCCCTTCCACACACTACTGAAATGGTGACCCACACAGCACTGAAACTTTCTCACATGCCCACAACCTGAAAATCTCTCACACATACAACTGAAGCTTTCTCACACACACACTACTAAACTGCTCCCACACACTTTACTGAAGCACTTTTACACACTCACTCTGGGAACTCTCATTCACACACACAGAACTGAAATGTTCTCACACACTAGTGAAACATTCATCTCTGTAAACTATGTTACATGAGCATATTTTAGTATGATGTGTGAGAGGATTTCTGCTGTTGGTGAGAAAGTGTTTCACTTACGTACGTCAGAGCTTTTCGATCAAAGTAAGCTTGAATAAATATGTCCCCAAAAGCACCTAATATTTTTTTTTTATCAAACTATATGCACTTCTTCTCAACAGCTTTCAAGATGATGCCACTCGTAGACATCATCCCAGTCAAATGACCTATCCCATGAGCTGTGCGCTTATGTGATTGTGATGTCACTCAGCATCATGGCGCCCTCAAAGGTATCCACCACCACCGCACGTTTTTGTTGCGTCTCTTCATTGACCATTTACGAGGAAGGTGCCGGTACGAAGTTGTTCTGTAGTCCAGGTGCACAGGTAAAACAGCAGAGATGGACTCGTATGGCATATTTGGCGACCGCTTGGTCCCCGGCGCCCGGTTGTACTCGGCGTCCACCAGCTACAAGGTGCTGTCGTTACTCAGCAGCGGTACCTTCGGGAAAGTGGCCAAATGCCGCAAAATGGATAGCGACAAGACGGTGGCGGTGAAGATGATTCGGAATCAAGGCAGCTTTGCAGAGCAGGCCAAGATTGAGGTAGCGTGAACCTGTGTTTGACGTGGGGGGGGGGGGGAATGTTCCAGAAGTTCTGTCAAAATCAGCGATCATGTAAAACGCAATTAAAAATAAGATAAAAAAAGATTAGCGGCCCGGTAGTCCAGTGGTTAGTACGTCGGCTTCACAGTGCAGAGGTTCGATTCCAGCTCCGGCCTCCCTGTGTGGAGTTTGCATGTTCTCCCCGGGCCTGTGTGGGTTTTCTCCGGGTGCTCTGGTTTCCTCCCACATTCCAAAAACTTGCATGGCAGACTGATTGGACACTCTAAATTGTCCCTAGGTGTGAGTGTGGGCGTGGATGGTTGTTCGTCTCTGTGTGCCCTGCGATTGGCTGGCAACTGATTCAGGGTGTCCCCTGCCTAAGAATAAGAATAATAAGAATAAGAAAACCTTTATTTGACCCGCACTGGGGAAATTTGCAATCTTCAGCAGCAGAAATGAAGGGGGGGGGGGTAGAAAGAAAGAAAAACAAAGTATTGCATGCACAATTAAATGTTCCAGAGAAAAATGTACACAGTACAGAATGCAATACAAAAAATGAAAAAAATCACTAAAATATAAATATAAGCATATATTCAACTGCATGTATGCTGCGTAAGGTGGCTGTGCTATTTACAATGTATGGATGGTTTGAGTCAGTTTTTCATATGTGTTTATTGAGCAGCCTGACAGCAGTCGGTAAGAATGAGCGGCGGTATCTCTCCTTCTTGCAGCGCGGGTGTAGTAGTCTCTGGCTGAAGGAGCTACCCAGTGCTGTCAGGGTGGGCTGGAGGGGGTGGACGGGACTGTCCATCATAGCTTTTAGTTTCGATAGCATCCTCCTGCTGCCCACCTCCTCCACAGTGTCCAGGGAGCAGCCCAGGACAGAACTGGCCCTCCTGACCAGTCGCTCCAGTCTGTTTCTGTCCCGGGCCGAGATGCTGCCTGACCAGCAGACAATGCCATAATGGATGGCCGAGGCCACCACAGAGTCATAGAAGGTCTTAAGGAGAGACCCCTGAACCCCAAAAGACCTTAGTTTCCTGAGTAGGAAGAGGCGGCTCTGTCCCTTCCTGATCAGGGCGTCTGAGTTGGTCGACCAGTCAAGTTTATTGTTGAGATGAACACCCAAGTACTTGTAGGAGGTCACCCTCTCTATGTCCGTACCCTTGATGTTCATCGGTGCAGGTGATGACTGTTTCCTGCAGAAATCCACCACCAGCTCCTTAGTTTTCCCAGGATTGATCTGGAGGTGATTCTGCTGGCACCAGTCCACGAAGTCCCCCGTCAGTCTCTTTTACTCCCGATCATCTCCCTCTGTAATGAGGCCGACAATCGCAGAGTCGTCAGAGAACTTTTGAAGGTGGCAGGTTGAAGTGGTGTATCTGAAGTCCGAGGTGTAGAGGGTGAACAGGAATGGAGCCAGGACAGTCCCCTGCGGCGCCCCAGTGCTGCAGAGAAGCCTGTCCGACTCACAGCCCTGTGCCCTCACATACTGCGGTCGGTTCGTGAGGTAATCTGTAATCCATGATGTGAGGTGGTGCTCCACTCCGGCGTGCTGCAGTTTATCCTCCAGTAGGTTGGGCTGGATGGTGTTGAAGGCACTGGAGAAATCAAAGAACATGATCCTCACAGTGCTCCCAGCATTCTCCAGGTGTAACAGCGCCGAGTGGAGGAGGTAGATGATGGCGTTATGCCGGGCTGCATCGGTGTGGAGGAGTAGGCAAACCGCACTGGGTCCAGTGATGAGCTCACCAGCGGTCGCAGGTAGGCGAAGACAAGTCTCTCCAGCGTCTTCATCAGGTGAGACGTCAGCGCCACCGGTCTGTAGCTGTTGAGCTCCTTCGGGTGGGGGGTCTTGGGCACTGGGACCAGTGCCCAAGACAGTTTTCCACAGCTGTGGAACTCTGCCCAGCTTCAGGCTCAGGCTGAACATGAGCTGGACAATGTCACACAACTGGTCAGAGCAGGTCCTGAGGAGCCGGGAACTGATGTTGTCCGGACCTGCTGCCTTTATCCTCCTCAGTTGGTTCCTCACCTGCGCTGTCGTAACAGACAGGCATGAACCAGGAGACAGACTGGGGATTGGGGGTGTAGTGTCGGTTGAGAGGCCAGGTGATCGTTGTTGGAAGCTGGTCGTAAGAGGAGGGGAGGGAGGTGAAGTCCACAGTGGGAGTGGGTGCAGCTGCAGGGGGTGCTGGTGGTGGTGGTGGGGGGGAGGGACAGACGTCTGGTCAAACCGGTTGAAAAAACAGTTTAGATCATCCGCCCAATCCTTGTCCCTCACAGTCTCTGTCCTTGGGCTTTTGTGGCCTGAGATGGTTTTCAGGCCCCTCCAGATACCAGTAACATTACTGGCCTGTAGCTGGTCCTCCATTTTTATCCTGGAGGCCTTTTTCCCCTCCCTGATGCTTCTCCTCAGTTGGATTTGCACGGCCTTCAGCTCCTCTCTGTTTCTCGACACAAAAGCCCTCTTCTTCTCCTTCAGGAGGGCCTTTATGTCGGGAGTAATCCATGGTTTGTTGTTCGAAAAACACCGTACAGTCCTGGTTGGTACGGTGTTTTGCTCACAAAAGTTAATATAGTCTGTGATGGCGTCAGTAAGTCAATCAATATCCTCCCCATGAATCTCACTGAAGAGCTCCCACCTAGTTGAGTCGACGCAGTCCCTCAGAGCCTCTTCGGCCTCTGTGGACCGTCCCCTGACCATGCGGGTCACAGCTGGCTGCCTGTGCACCAGGGGTTTGTACACAGGCTGGAGATACACCATGTTGTGGTCCGCTCTTCCAAGAGGGGGCAGGGGATAGGATGTGTATGCCTCCTTGGTGTTGGCAAAAAACAAGTCCAAAGTCTTATTGTCTCTGGTGGTGCAGGATACATACTGAGTGAAGGTTGGTAGGGAGGACGACAGAGAGACATGGTTGAAGTCCCCAGAGATGATCAGCAGGGCGTTGGGGGACTGTGTTTGCAGCCTGTGCACGACAGTCATCAGGGCATCACATGCTGCATCACCATTGGCCGACGGGGGGATGTACACCGTCACAGCTATGACGTGTGAAAATTCCCGTGGGAGATAGTAGGGCCTGAGGCTAATGGCTAGCAGCTCAATGTCCCGACTGCAGAGTTTCTCTTTGATGGTGATGTGCCCAGGATTGCACCATTTGTCATTCACAAAAACAGCAAGTCCCCCTCCTTTCCTCTTGCCACTCCCCGCGTTTATATCCGCACGTACGAGTTAGAAGCCTTCCAACTCGGCGAGTGTGTCCGGAGTGATCGTTGTTAGCCACGACTCCGTGAGTAGCAGCAGACTCGCCTCGCGGTACTCCCTTTGATGTCGCGTTAGCGCCGCTAGCTCGTCCATTTTATTAGGGAGCGATCTTACATTCCCCATGATGACGGACGGGAGGACATGTCTGTATCTTCTCCTCCTTCTGCGGCGCTCCTTCCCGGCCCGACATCCTCGTTTCCTCCTCTTTAACTCGCGGGGGACGTCCGGTTTGTCGCCGGCCAGTAGCCCGCTGTTAGCCCGCAATGCTAAGAGCTGGTCCCTACTGTAAACAATGGGATCGCGTGTGCGATCCCCATTCACAGGATATGTGAAAAAATACGAGAAAATAATGGAGATGAGCAGAAATGAAGGTGCCCATCTCCCCGCCGTAGTTTTGGGGTACAAAACCACACAAACCAAAATGGGAAAAGATAATAAATAGAATAACGAGACGAAAAGAAACTCAAACAGGGATATGCGCTGCTGGAGAGGCAGCCACTCGCGCGGGCCATCGTAAAAAAAAAAAAAAACTACTGCCCGAAGACGGCTGGATATGCTCCAGCACCCCCCGCGACCCTAGTGAGGATCAAGCGGTTCGGAAAATGGATGGATGGATAAAAAAGATTAGATGAGAATTACCACACCCCTAAAATAGTTTTGAACACTTCAACAACTAACCCACAGACTTTGGCCAATTTTGTGCTTGTTTATGCTGGGGTAAAAAGTTGCAGTGTTGAGTAGCTATGGTGTTTTTAGCATGTTACGCACTCCATTTGACATGTGCTCTCTGCAGATTGACACGCTGCAGAGAGTAAAAATGCTGCAAAACTCGAAAAGACATCTGGTTCTGTGGAAACGGGTCTTCAGCGACATGGGGCACATTTGTCTGGAGTTCGAGTACCTGGACAAGAGCCTTTATGACCTCATGAGAGAACGACAATTCAAACATCTTCAAGTGAAAGAGATTCGACCCATGGTCCATCAGGTACGTTTAAAGTTCGGACCCCCAATATGAAGACGACTGACAAACTGTGTTTTTTATGACCTTGCAGCTGGCCAGCGCTCTGGACCACTTGAAGCGTGCTCATATGATTCATGCGGACATCAGGTTGGACAATGTCATGCTGATCGACCACCAGCGGCAACCGTACAGAATCAAAATCAGTGACCTCTGCTTGGCCCAAGGCGCTTCGGCCACCAAGCACAACTCCAATGTTCAGAGCCACACATACTGGTAAGGAAAACCAAAGGTCGTCTGTAGTCATCTTATTTGCAAACAAAAAGAGATTCTTGCATTATCACACTTCCCTCACAAAACAGATCCACACGTTTCACTCAGCTTCCCAAAACATGAATGTCAGGTTAAGCAAAAACACAAATACTGGTCATGGATTTCTTGGTATATAGAGCCATACCGTTGTATCGTGAAATCTTGAGGCCAGGTCAGTTAGTCGGCCAATTGTCAAATCAATCGAAGGGTCACTTTGTTGCTCACCCAAAATGTAGATTTAATGTCTCGCAGGAATTGAGCCTTTATCCTCTCACAGGTCTCCAGAGATCTTACTGGGGGCCCCATACACCGAGGCAACAGACATGTGGTCTGTCGGTTGCGTGGCGGCTTTCCTCTATATCGGCACTCACATGTACCCTGGCAAGAAGGAATATGAAACGGTAATTGACCACATTACATTTCCCATCGAAGTACGACGTCATAGATTGTTCCTAATCACGGGCTTGTTCTTAATCCTGGTCTCTGTTTTGTCCCTTCAGATAAAGTACATTATGGAGACTCAAGGTCCATTTCCAGAGGACATCCTAGTCTCTGGAGAGAAGACTGGGGACTTTTTCCATCGGGACAACAAAACCAGTTCGTGGAGACTGAAGGCAACCTCATTTTACAGTGAATTTTAAAGGTCAAATGCTTAAAGCTAACCATGACCGTGTCTCCCCAGACGGCAGAATATTACCAACGAGAGACAGGATTTGCAGCGCGAGACACCCGAAAGATAAAGCTGACGTCTCTCAATCACCTTCAACAAGTACGTCAGTTAAATCTAAAGACCTCACCAGTACAAGAAACCCCTGACGGGCCTAGACAGGGACTGAGCCCTGCTGTGAAGAGCGAAAAACTGCCAGTGATCACAACATTGTTTCGGTTTGTTTCAGCTCCAGCCTTGGGTTTCCGATGCCCAGTATCCCGCTGACAAAGACGTGCACGCAGACGACAAGCAGACGTTTGTGGACGTGCTCAAGGGAATGCTCCACCTCAGCGCATCCCAGCGACTGACTCCACGTCAAGTCCTGGCACATCCGTTTGTCACCATGAGCCACCTGAAGCTTCATCGTGACGTCAGCCAGCAGTACGTTGGTAACCGCGTGAAATGAGAATTCAAATGATGCTTTCGAGACCGGAATACAGTTTCAAGATAGGATTATGGTTTCAAATGTTGGTTTCCAGCATGTAACATAAACATCCCTTTGTTTTGCAGCGCAAAGTCATGCTATGAGTTGATGTCCCACTGCGAGAAGGAAACATCTCGCATGAGTAAAAGGAAATCTTCAACTTTGCAGAGATCTTCCTCAAAAAGCAACCAGAAGAAGAAAACCTCCACCGCAAGAATCCACAAGAAGTCCCATGATGCCACATGTCATCCCGCCAAAAGACAAAAAAGTGGCAATGAAGATGACCGCACCAATCAAGCTAAACAACCTGCTGCTGAACGAAGCCTCACCTGGCTCTCGATTCACTCCAGACTAAAGTCTAAGGATGCCAAGTACATCAAGCTGAAAACCAGATTGGCGGCACGCTTCATGGAGGAGCAAAGCGCGATGGATGAAAACCAGACTTTTCAACGTGCTCCAACTCTGAACCACCAGCAACAGCATCATTACTGTCCTGAACCAGGAACAAAGGCCTGGGCCCTAGGGAAGGATCTTCCTAAAGGTGTACTATTAAGACAAAAATAGGGACGGAACTAATGATTTTTGTCATCACCAGATAATCTGTCGATTGTTTTGTTGATTAATTGTTTTAAAAAACAAGTATTAATTTCTAGCCTTATGTTAAACACAGTGGAGTTTGCATGTTCTTCCCGGGCCTGCGTGGGTTTTGTCCGGGTACCCCGGTTTCCTCCCACATTCCAAAAACATGCATGGCAGGCTGATTGAACACTCCAAATTGTCCCTTGGTGTGAGTGTGAGCGCGGATGGTTGTTCGTCTCTGTCTGCCCTGCGATTAGCTGGCCACCGGTTCAGGGTGTCCCTCGCCGACTGCTCGAAGACACCTGGATAGGCTCCGGCACCCCCGCGACCCTTGCGAGGATAAGCGGACAGGAAAATGGATGAACGGATGTCAAACAAAATGACAACATTTCAAATTGACAATTTAGAAAGTGCACAAACATAAATCCAGCTACTTGTTTGGTTGGTAATGTGTCAGAAAACAGGCACAAATGTTGATCGTCATTCTCAAAGTAAAATGAGAAGTTTTCAAAAGTTTTAATTTGGTTCCACGACAAGAAGATAAGTTTGAAATACAATTGAAATTTGACATTTACTGTTGAGTGGCTGCAATTCTTCCCGGATACAAGCAGCCGAAATGAGTTTTCTCCGCAGGGTGTCCGGGCTCTCCCTTAGAGATAAGGTGAGAAGCTCGGTCATCCGGGAGGGGCTCAGAGTCGAGCCGCTTCTCCTCCACATCGAGAGGAGCCAGATGAGGTGGCTCGGGCATCTGATTAGGATGCCTCCTGAACGCCTCCCTGGTGAGGTGTTCCGAGCATGTCCCACTGGGAGGAGACCCCGAGGATGACCCAGGACACGCTGGAGAGACTAAGTCACCCAGCTGGCCTGGGAACGCCTCGGGATCCCCCGGGAAGAGCTGGAAGAAGTGGCTGGGGAGAGGGAAGTCTGGGCTTCCCTGCTAAAGTTGCTGCCCCCGCGACCCGACCTCGGATAAGCGGTAGAAGATGGATGGATGGATGGATGGATGTCTGCAATTCTGAGGATTTGGACCGTTTTTAACTCTGGCTTCAACGATGAATAGATTATCAAAAGTAATCATCATTGAATATCTATTCATTCATTCATTCATCATTCATTTCACTTCACTTCACTTGGGTCACAGGGGGTGCTGGAGCCTATCCCAGCTGTCTTCGGGCAGTAGGCGGGGGAAACCCTAAACCGGTTGCTAGCCAATCACAGATCAATGAATATGTTAATTGATTTGTTGTCGATTCGTCGTTGCACCCCTTGACAGACGCACTAAAGGCCGTCGTTCTCTATTCACTGAGATATCAATGCACACTTGTAATGAGGTTAGGGTTTCAATTTAGGATTTTAAGATAGGGTTGGGGTTTCAAATTAACATTCAAGTCAGGGTAAGGTTTTCAAGGCAGGGTTGGCAGTTCAAAGCAAGGAAGGTTTCAAGGGACAGCCTTTTGACAAAAAATACATTTATTTCACTGCAGGCTAACCCTCATCTACTCCATTGAAAAAGTAATCTCTTCTCATTTAGCTCGAGCGTATCTTATTCAGCAGTAGCTCCTCTCGTTTGGTCGCCAAGTAGCTCACCTCATCTGAAGCTACGTAAACGTCCCGACCTGATTATCCTCCCGCCGGTCATGTGGCATGAAAACAGTAGCTTTATTTATCTAGCAGAGGAGGACGCCCAAATGTCACAAGCGGGCGCTTTGGCCCGGCGGACAGGCTTAGGTGGCGAGCAAAGGTGCTGATCCAAACTGACATTTGAAAAAGTGGCGCCCGGCACAATGTGCATTCACGCGGTTACGCTTTGTTCTCTGACAGATGAACAAGACACAAAAACACTTTGCCACTTGAGATCCGAGCCAACGGTACAACGCACGACTTCCGATTGTCTTGTGTCACTTTTGCCTGCCCATTGACAGGATAAAGGCAAAGCCTAAAATGTTAATAGTTATATTTTCTTTCAAAATGGTACATTGC